>JANAVB010034820.1:4227681-4250181 GCA_029216955.1 Iris pallida | reverse complement strand
ATCCAGTTGTCTTTAGAACAGCTTACTACGTTTTATATCAAACGTAGGCTGGGCATGACTCGGCCCGGCCCAACAATTTGGGTAGCGGGTCGTGACATGTTTTTAGTGGTGGCCCATGCAGGTCATGACTAAATTGTTTGGTTACGTTATTGTACCAAGCATGCCTGCAATTAGGAACTTAAGGTAATTAGACAACATTAAGAATGACGCTTAGAACACCTAGAGGAATGCTAGAATTGCAACATAGGAAATACATCACATGCTTGCTACTATAATTAGATTTTCTTGCCGATGATTGCTTACTTTAAACAAGTCCTTATAAGTCCTTTTTATTTTTTATTAGATGGTGCTTACTCGTTCGTCCCAGTATGTTACACCTGAGAATGGTGCACTCCCTATCCAGTCAGCTGACCAATTGACTGATACACCTCCACCTCCACCTACCACACTCTTCCACTCCACAGATCCACAGACCCAGATGCCTCCACCACCCTCCACATCCCATGTAAAACCCCTAAAAATTTCTACTATATTTTTTTTTGATTTTTGTACTGATTTAAAATTTTGTATTGTACGTCGCATAGTCGTATTGTACGTCGCACACGAAATTTTATTTTTCGTAGTTGCTCGTCGAGTGCGAATATGTGCGAGCGTACATATTTTAGAAAAATATTTTTCTCTATTTTCTTATACACTTTCAAAATATTATATAACATTCTTGCTATAAAAAGCCTTTTGTTTCTAAAAGTTATTAATAATAAATAATATTTTGTATACTAGAAAAGTCTAATTATGTAAAGAATATTTTTGCATACATATATTTCATAATTGTTTATTGGTTTATTTTTAATAAAAATGTAATTTTCTAGATTTATTAATATTAATATTTTATTATTTGAAAAGATATTTAAAAATATTTATTATTTTTGAAATTATTATTATTGGTATTTTGAAAAATATTTTTGGAAGTTATTGTGGCCATTTAAATCTTGATTTAATTTTGGATTAATTTAAATAGATTAAACTAATATCTATATTTGAAAATGATTTGATTTTAGACCAAAGGAATTTAATTAGATTTAATTGGATTTAGATTTGGATTTGGATTGATTTAAATTAAATTGTAAACTATCTATTTTGGGTTTAAACCAAATCCTAATCCTTATCTTATTAGAATTCCCACATCCTATAAATAGGCAGGTACTCCTCCAACTTTTCATTATTCTTCTCCAAATTTCTACCACAATTGTGTGCACCGTGTCAGTGTCTTTTCAATTTTATTCCAATCTTTACATTTACATTTTCTTCGTGTCGGACAAACCCCGACACGTAACAGTAAACCCTAGCCTAAACCTAACCCATTCCTTCTCCCTGTCCAGCACCCCGTCCCGACCTCGCTAACCCGGCCATCCACCGCAGTAGCCATCCACAGCCACCAGCAAATAATTTTCCCAAGCTCCTCGGCATCTCCGCCGGATCCCAGCACCCCACCTCCGACTTCACTCTACCAGCCTACCAACACCAGACCAACATCGCCTCCGTTCACCCCGGCCACCCGAACAACCGCCGCCACCGCTAACCACCACCATCACCGACGAACCATACACAACCCTCGACCACCACGGTCGACACCGCAACCAAAAATTTTCCAACTGCCAACCAAACCACCCCGACCATTGGTTGCAGACCAACCCATCGCCTATCGCCCCGACACCACCCGCTGCCACCACCGTCGCCACAATCACCACCAAACCCCCGCCAGCACCACCATGTGCGTCACCCCCGTCAGCACACACGCAAAGGAAGAAAAATTGATAAAACCCAAAACTCACCCGCCTCGCCTCGCCTCGCCGTTCCTCCGACCGGAAGCGCCCGTTGCCGTCGCTCCAGGCTGTGTCCCGCGCCATCGACCTTTCCTCTTCCACCGTGTCCGGCCGCCGGCAGTACGTGCCTCGTCGACGCAAGGCCCAACCCCGCTCCAAGTCCTCCGCCGCGTCGGGCCACCGGACTTCCGCCACCAGAAAACCTTTTTTTTCTTCCCGCGCTTAAACCTTCCCTCCGCCGCCGAACAAGCCCCGCAGCCGCGTCCCAGCGCCGTGGCCGTCTTTCCCCTCCGTCGAAACCCCTTTCCTCCTACGCTGAAACCCGCTTCCACCGCATCCTTCCCTCCGCCGGACCCCGACTTCCCAGCCCCTCCGTCCAGCCTCTGCCGCCTACCCCTCCGATCGCGCGACGAACCGCCTCCGACCGCCCCCGCTCTCTTTCGCTCTCCGCCGGCCGACCCGACCCCTAGCCTCAGCCGCCTCCCTCTCGCTCTCACTCGCTCTCCCTCTCGATCTTCCTCTCTCTCTTCTTTCTGTTACTTTTTTTTTCTTTATTTTTTACTTCCTTCTCGAAGAAGGAAGAGAGATCAGCTATTTCTATTATTATTATTATTATTTCCTTATTATTTGTTATTGTTGATTTTATTATTATTTTATTATTATTTTTATTGTTTTGTTATTATTAAAGTATTTTGTTTTTGCTGTTTTGTGTCTCCCTTAAAAATTATTACTAATATTGGTGTTGGTATTTTTATTATTAGTAGTAGTAGTATAATTGCTATCTTTTTACTTATTTCATAATTATGCAAAAACATTAGTTTTATATTCACCCGTAAATTTGTATCACTAGCAAATACAAATATTATATTAAGACAAAATGTATTTTTAAAATGTGATTTCGAAACCCTTGGAGATATATATTATTTAATTATATTTTTCTAGATATTTAAATAATTATATAAAAATATGTTGATCCATAAAAATGTAGTTGTAAATTATAAAATAGATTCTTGGTATTTTTCTCTTCAATATTTACCTAAAGTATTTAATTTATAAAATATAGTTCTCTACCTAAAATGGTATTTTGACAAACTTAGAGTTTTTGCCAAAAACGGTTTTCTTGACTTTAAAGTACTTTTTATATTTTTTTTTCTATAAATATTTGACTCGTAAAAATTAGCTTTTAGAAATTATAAATATTTTCTAAAATTCGTATATAAATAAATATTTATTTTCTTTGATTTTTTCATGTCCGTATCCAAGTCCTATTGTTCCTATTCCTTCGTCCATTTCGAGTCTACCATATGTCCAACCTAACTAAATTGACCCTTCTGGATCCAATGGAACTGTCTGTGCCACCATCAGAGATCACCTTGCATAGTTGTTGTACCGAAATCGTAGATCGTGTCACCTGGATCATTGCAGCACCACCAGGCGTACTGTCAGGCAAGACACCTTGCCATTTGCTGTTTAATTATTTTAGCTCATATTTCATGCATGTTCATTATTTTCTTTATGCAAAATAAACTGTGATACATGGCATAACTGTTAGAACTTACTGTTCATTAATATTTCCTGCTGTGTATTATTTTTCTTACAAATTAAACCTAGATATAAGGGACCACCTTGGTGTTGCATTCATTGGCCTTGACACGTTGTAACACGAAGTTGTGTGTCGCATGTAGAACACGGAAGTACGTGATTGGCTGGCCACCAGTACGTACAAGACATGCGATAGGAATAACCGCTAATAGAAGTTACATGCTAGTTTGACTTAGCGGTTATAGTGGTTTGTGTTGTGGATACAACACAGTAGGCATTGGGCGGGGAGGACAATTCCTTAGCGTATGGGCTTCGATGCACTTCCCTTGTGACCCGGACTCTCCGCTGGAGATACGGGGTTGATGACCCAAGATTACTGACGGCCATTGACAATTCTGCGGAACGTCATGCTCTTACTGATGGGGCCTCTGGTGCCCAAGGGGAACTATGATAATCCTATTCAGCCAGGGTCCATGCGTAGGAAGGATTGTTCTTAACTATATATCACTTAGAACGGTTAGGCACCTTTATCCGTTAGGTACGAGTACTTTTGGTTTGGGTACTTGTATCTGACCGTGACTTGGAATAATAACTTGTCGCGGATTAGTTCGTCACATCTTGTCCTTGTTTGGTTGTAGGTATAACTTACTACTTCGATGAGAAGGTATTGAACCTTGTTGGGGTCCGAATACCATATTGGATTCATAGCATGGGAAGATACGTTACCGTGAATTAGTTTACCATCTCCTGTCCTTGTTTGGTTGGGGGATGGACGCTCGTTCAGTAGGTGCGTATTGGAACATGTTATAATTCGATTTACTTATTTATTTGAGCAATATTTATTCAGTTTATATGGCATGATATTATGTGTCTTATTACGTCCCTCTGAGGACCTGGTTATCTCCCCAGGTGTGTGCTATTGTTCTTCGCAGGTGCTTTAGCTCTAGCCGTGTTCATTGCTATTTCTCGAGGATGATTGCACTTGGATCGTCTTCGCTCTGCTCGCCAAAATTATTTATTCTATAATGTACTTTTTCTTATTTTGTTGGTAGTGGATTTGTCTCCGCCCAACATATTATATCAAGACAAATTCATTCTCATTATATGATCTTTTATTCATTTATTCTGTGTGGATGAGATTAGTTATGGTTCTACTGCATTTTACAACTTATGTATTTATACGAGGCTTCCATACATTGGAGTATACTTCGTATGAATACAGCTGGCATGTCTACGTTCCTAGTCCTACGTATTTTGGGACTGGGGCGTTACATATTTTTGTGGTGGCCCATGCAGGTCAAGATAAATTGTTTGGTTACTTTACCGTACCAAGCAAGCCTGCGTATAGGATTAGAAGTCTAGGATCTCATCCACATACTTGACCTCTTTCCTTGTTTTTATCTACCGTTTGACTCATCAATTGCATCTTGCTTGCTTCCCTCCATCCCTATTCCTATCTTTCCTTCGTGCTTGCTAGAGATTGACCCTACTAGTTAGTTGTCCCAAAACACCATTAGTTTAATTTTTTAAGTTGGGTAGAATACCTTACGAACTAGCAACCCCTTTGACCTAGTGACCTATATTAGCAAGCTTATTTAGATCCTAGAATCTAGAGGACCTAACCCGTCTAGCCAGCCAAGGACTTGGACGTGAAGACTATAGGACGACTGTATGACTTAGAATCATTCTACCTCCTTTAAATCTTAATCTCTCGTGCCTATATATTTACCATTTTGACTAATGATGCTAATGTAGCCTAGTTTTTGTAAGCTTATTCTTTATCGAGTTTGTTCATGACATATGCTATTGAGCACTCACTAGCCTATTGTCTAATCAGAACCGGTGCATATTGGTCTGATCAACCAAGTACACTTTGGTTCGCTTTTGTCTATTACTCTACGTGGATGGGGACATAATTAAACTTGGCCCTTACAATCCCATCCACGACTGCCTTGACAATTCTTTTTGAAATTATTCGATCGTCTTTGAATCACGTATTCGTATTCGATAACGCCTCCTTCGAACTCTATATTGCTTTCGTCTTCACCTATTTTAGGAGGACGGAAGCGTTGTGCTAGAAATTCCTCTAGCTATCCTATCACCTAATGACCATTATCACTCGATGTTGCCATATCTTTATCTTGAACTACTCGACCTTTCCCTCGACCCTAATTCTACCATTTTGACCTTCTAATCACTTGAATTTAAGAGTGATTACAATCGTCTCTTAATCGTATCCTCAACCTAGACTACGACCATATAAACTTCGAACCCTTCTATCTACCGTTGTGTCCTCTCAACCCCCTGCTAATTCTTAATTTCGATGACGAAATTCTTTTAAGTTGGGTAGGATGTAAAACCCCTAAAAATTTCTACTATATTTTTTTTTGATTTTTGTACTGATTTAAAATTTTGTATTGTACGTCGCATAGTCGTATTGTACGTCGCGCACGAAATTTTATTTTTCGTAGTTGCTCGTCGAGTGCGAATATGTGCGAGCGTACATATTTTAGAAAAACATTTTTCTCTATTTTCTTATACACTTTCAAAATATTATATAAACATTCTTGCTATAAAAAGTCTTTTGTTTCTAAAAGTTATTAATAATAAATAATATTTTTGTATACTAGAAAAGTCTAATTATGTAAAGAATATTTTTGCATACATATATTTCGTAATTGTTTATTGGTTTATTTTAAATAAAAATGTAATTTTCTAGATTTATTAATATTAATATTTTATTATTCGAAAAGATATTTAAAAATATTTATTATTTTCAAAATTATTATTATTGGTATTTTGAAAAATATTTTTGGAAGTTATTGTGGCCATTTAAATCTTGATTTAATTTTGGATTAATTTAAATAGATTAAACTAATATCTATATTTGAAAATGATTTGATTTTAGACCAAAGGAATTTAATTAGATTTAATTGGATTTAGATTTGGATTTGGATTGATTTAAATTAAATTGCAAACTATCTATTTTGGGTTTAAACCAAATCCTAATCCTTATCTTATTGGGAATTCCCACATCCTATAAATAGGCAGGTACTCCTCCAACTTTTTATTATTCTTCTCCAAATTTCCACCACAATTGTGTGCACCGTGTCAGTGTCTTTTCAATCTTATTCCAATCTTACATTTACATTTTCTTCGTGTCGGACAAACCCCGACACGTAACAGTAAACCCTAGCCTAAACCTAACCCATTCCTTCTCCCTGTCCAGCACCCCGTCCCGACCTCGCTACCCCGGCCATCCACCGCAGTAGCCATCCACAGCCACCAGCAAATAATTCTCCCAAGCTCCTCGGCATCTCCGCCGGATCCCAGTACCCCACCTCCGACTTCACTCTACCAGCCTACCAACACCAGACCAACATCGCCTCCGTTCACCCTGGCCACCCGAACAACCGTCGCCACCGCTAACCACCACCATCACCGGCGAACCATACACAACCTTCGACCACCACGGTCGACACCGCAACCAAAAATTTCCCAACTGCCAACCAAACCACCCCGACCATTGGTTGCAGACCAACCCATCGCCTATCGCCCCGACACCACCCGCTGCCACCACCGTCGCCACAATCACCACCAAACCCCCGCCAGCACCACCATGTGCGTCACCCCCGTCAGCACACACGCAAAGGAAGAAAAATTGATAAAACCCAAAAACTCACCCGCCTCGCCTCGCCTCGCCGTTCCTCCGACCGGAAGCGCCCGTTGCCGCCGCTCCAGGCTGTATCCCGCGCCATCGACCTTTCCTCTTCCACCGTGTCCGGCCGCCGGCAGTACGTGCCTCGTCGACGCCAGGCCCGACCCCGCTCCAAATCCTCCGCCGCGTCGGGCCACCGGACTTCCGCCACCAGAAAACCTTTTTTTTCTTCCCGCGCCTAAACCTTCCCTCCGCCGCCGAGCAAGCCCCGCAGCCGTGTCCCAGCGCCGTGGCCGTCTTTCCCCTCCGTCGAAACCCCTTTCCTCTGCCGCTGAAACCCGCTTCCACCGCATCCTTCCCTCCGCCGGACCCCGACTTCCCAGCCCCTCCGTCCAGCCTCTGCCGCCTACCCCTCCGATCGCGCGGCGAACCGCCTCCGACCGCCCCCGCTCTCTTCCGCTCTCCGCCGGCCGACCCGACCCCTAGCCTTAGCCGCCTCCCTCTCGCTCTCACTCACTCTCCCTCTCGATCTTCCTCTCTCTCTTCTTTCTGTTACTTTTTTTTCTTTATTTTTTACTTCCTTCTCGAAGAAGGAAGAGAGATCAGCTATTTCTATTATTATTATTATTATTATTATTATTATTATAATTATTATTTCCTTATTATTTGTTATTGTTGATTTTATTATTATTTTTATTATTATTTTTATTGTTTTGTTATTATTAAAGTATTTTGTTTTTGCTGTTTTGTGTCTCCCTTAAAAATTATTACTAATATTGGTGTTGGTATTTTTATTATTAGTAGTAGTAATATAATTGCTATCTTTTTACTTATTTCATAATTATGCAAAAATATTAGTTTTATATTCACCCGTAAATTTGTATCACTAGCAAATACAAATATTATATTAAGACAAAATGTATTTTCAAAATGTGATTTCGAAACCCTTGGAGATATATATTATTTAATTATATTTTTCTAGATATTTAAATAATTATCTAAAAATATGTTGATCCATAAAAATGTAGTTGCAAATTATGAAATAGATTCTTGGTATTTTTCTCTTCAATATTTACCTAAAGTATTTAATTTATAAAATATAGTTCTCTACCTAAAATGGTATTTTGACAAACTTAGAGTTTTTGCCAAAAACGGTTTTCTTGACTTTAAAGTACTTTTTGTATTTTTTTTATAAATATTTTGACTCGTGAAAATTAGCTTTTAGAAATTATAAATATTTTCTCAAATTCGTATATAAATAAATATTTATTTTCTTTGATTTTCTCATATCCGTATCCAAGTCCTATTGTTCCTATTCCTTCGCCCATTTCGAGTCTACCATATGTCCAACCTAACTAAATTGACCCTTCTGGACCCAATGGAACTGTCTGTGCCACCATCAGAGATCATCTTGCATAGTTGTTGTACCGAAATCGCAGATCGTGCCACCTGGATCATTGCAGCACCACCAGGCGTACTGCCAGGCAAGACACCTTGCCATTTGCTGTTTAATTATTTTAGCTCATATTTCATGCATGTTCATTATTTTCTTTATGCAAAATAAACTGTGATACATGGCATAGCTGTTAGAACTTACTGTTCATTAATATTTCCTGCTGTGTATTATTTTTCTTACAAATTAAACCTAGATTTAAGGGACCACCTTGGTGTTGCATTCATTGGCCTTGACACGTTGTAACACGAAGTTGTGTGTCGCATGTAGAACACGAAAGTACGTGATTGGCTGGCCACCAGTACGTACAAGCCGTGCGATAGGAATAACCGCTAATAGAAGTTGCATGCTAGTTTAACTTAGCGGTTATAGTGGTTTGTGTTGTGGATACAACACAGTAGGCATTGGGCGGGGAGGACAATTCCTTAGCGTATGGGCTTCGATGCACTTTCCTTGTGACCCGGACTCTCCGCTGGAGATACGGGGTTGATGACCCAAGATTACTGACGGCCATTGACGATTCTGCGGAACGTCATGCTCTTACTGATGGGGTCTCTGGTGCCCAAGGGAAACTATGTCGATCCTATTCAGCCAGGGTCCTTGCGTAGGAAGGATTGTTCTTAACTACATATCACTTAGAACGGTTAGGCACCTTTATCCGTTAGGTACGAGTACTTTTGGTTTGGGTACTTGTATCTGACCGTGACTTGGAACAATAACTTGTCGCGGATTAGTTCGTCACATCTTGTCCTTGTTTGGTTGTAGGTGTGACTTACTACTTCGATAAGAAGGTATTGAACCTTGTTGGGGTCCGAATACCATATTGGATTCATAGCATGGGAAGATACGTTACCGTAAATTAGTTTACCATCTCCTGTCCTTGTTTGGTTGGGGGGATGGTACGCTCGTTCAGTAGGTGCATATTGGAACATGTTATAATTCGATTTACTTATTTATTTGAGCAATATTTATTCAGTTTATATGGCATGATATTATGTGTCTTGTTACGTCCCTCTGAGGACCTGGTTATCTTCCCAGGTGTGTGCTATTGTTCTTCGCAGGTGCTTTAGCTCTAGCCGTGTTCATTGCTATTTCTCGAGGATGATTGCACTTGGATCGTCTTCGCTCTACTCGCCAAAATCATTTATTCTATAATGTACTTTTCCTTATTTTGTTGGTAGTGGATTTGTCTCCGTCCAACATATTGTATCAAGACAAATTCATTCTCATTATATGATCTTTTATTCATTTATTCGTGTGGATGAGATTAGTTATGGTTCTACTGTATTTTACAGCTTATGTATTTATACGAGGCTTCCATACATTGGAGTATACTTCGTATGAATACAGCTAGCATGTCTACGTTCCTAGTCCTACGTATTTTGGGACTGGGGCGTTACATCCCAGGCCCAGCAGGACCCAATACTTCCACCACCCCCTATCATCATACCTACCTAGGCTTCCGTCACACTCGACGGGAACCAGCTGCTCACTATGATCCAGGGTTCCTAACAACCCATCAGGAGCAGACTGTCCTACTCCGCTAGAGCATGGAGCGTTCTGAGGAACGTAACGTGGTCCCACCACCTGTAGAGCCACGGCAGAGAGCGGGGACGATCAAGGACTTCATGGGTTTGAACCCCAAGGAGTTCTCAGGGACTGAGGGTATAGTAGTAGCAGATGACTGGCTAGACTCGGTAGAGAGGAAGCTCCTTGGAGTTAGGATGCCGGGTGACCTCCAGGTCGAGGCAGCAGGATTTCTACTGATAGACTTGGCAGGAGTCTGCTTCCGAAATGAGCCGTTATTTGCGAGAGGGAGAGTGTCACGACCCGCACCCGCTAAAAGGGCACCTGACGCGACAACGCCCAGCCCTCACCAAAAAATCGGCATGGAACGCTGTAGATTTTCCTACTCTAAACAGTTTATATATATAACAAAATCTGTCGAGAATATGGTCAACTCCTAACGGAGGACAAGCAGTGAATATATATAAGTAATCAATCGCAACTCTAAGATAACAAAGTAAAGACTGAAAGATAAAGACAACAAGATGATAATAAAATAATAACCTGTCAAGTCCAACACAAGAATATATACAAGTCCAAGTCTCTAATACAGTCCATAATAATAACAGTCTCAAAGGTAGCTGGAGACAAAGTCCAGTATAAAAGACCTACCTAACTAAGCAATAGGTAAGGTCTCGCCAGGAGGAGCTAAGCCCTGCTGGACCAAAGTCTCCAGGTCTAGGCCCACTATGTCATCCGGACCGTAGTAGGTACAGTAATCTTCCTCGTCTGCATCTGTAATATTTTTAACATATTCTGTCAGGATGGAACGGGTACAATCTACTAACAACAGTTCACAAGATATGACAAAAGCTATAAGACTGTAAATAAAGAGTATATACAAGAAAATCATGGAATGTACATGTGAATATCATGTCAAGGTAAGCTATAAAACAAGAGCTAGAACAAGGCAAGTAAACTGATCATGGCATGTACAAGAAATCAAGAATCATATATCTAGGTGTGTGAGTACTAGCTACAACATGTGGCCGGCTTGGGTCTTGCACAAGGTCTACTGGCCTGGTTAATCATACGTGAAGTGTATGATTAACACTCACAAGGTCTACAAGAGTAACAAGGTGGATAATGACCACACATCTACACTAGTACTCCCCCGTCCCCGACTGGTAGAGTGGATCCAAGCAAGACACATTACGACACGGGATTCTACGAGAAGGGAGCAAATCTCCTCGAGAATCGGTGTCCATATACTGCACAAGAACTACAAGGGGGCTTGCACAAGATATACCAAGATAACGAGGAATAACATCTCATGTCGGGATCCATGAATACCAATCCGTGTGACCAATGTGTCGAGAACAAGCATATCCACAGTAATTACATGAATCATAACAATCATTATAAATTGGAAAAGTGTCAGAGAATGTACTCGCCTGTAATATGATATGGTATGTCAACTGGAGCAAATGCAGCGTCTCGAGGACCTATAGAGAACAAGACGTATCAATACTCTATCTAGAAAATAAAGTCAAATCAATTTAAATCCTATTAAGTCATTCTAGGTCAAGACACGTCAAACTAGGTTGTACGGGGTCAACCTAAGTCCTATTAGGTCTAACTGGGTCAAACTGGGTCAGCGCAAGTCAAACGAAATTAATCTAGGTCAATTTGAGTCAACAGTTGACTTTTGGTCAATCGGTCAACTCTGGTCAACTCCGGTCAACTCTGGTCAACCCTAGGTCAATCCTAGGTCAATGATAACTAATAGTTGACTTTTGGTCAACTACACAAGTCTAATGGAATTTGGGACTAAATTGGGTAAAGTGTTGACCCATAGTTGACTTTGGGTCTAAAAAGTCAACCGTGGTCAACCGGGGTCAAGACTAGGTCTAGACGACTATTTCTAACTATTACCAACCTCTACAACCCATATCCAAGTCCATCTTGGACTTCGTAACTCAAATCTTGGCCGTAGGCCAATTCTCTATTTTACCTTTTCTAAGGTAAAATTCTAGCCTAGGTGGAAACCTAGTTAGCCTACCTACGCTCGATATTTTGACCTGATCTCCCCAGGGTAGTATGATACTAGCCTATACATATATTACCTACCAAAATACCTAAGTAAAGTGGACGTTTAGTCCATGATACGGCTCATTGCCGATATCTTGAATATTTCAAGATACGTACTGATACGGCACGATACCGGTGCCCTACGACCCCGATTTCAACTCGAGAGCCTACCCGCAAAATCTAATTCACGTATTCTAACTCCACGCCAAGTTTCATCGCGTTCCGATACTCCGGACTCAAATTCGCTCTCTAACTCGATTTCCTCCAAAACTCCCTTCTAGCTCCTATTCTAATTCTTCTTCTAATTTCCTCTTCTAACTTCTTCTTCCTTCTAATTTTTTCCCCTCCTTACTACTTCTATTCTCCTTTTCTATTCTCTTTTAATCCTCTTCTCATTCTTTTCCTAACTTCTTCTATTATTCCCTTATACTTCTCTTCTTATTCTTCTAACTCTTCTACTTTTTCCCTTAACCTTTCTTCTTCTAATTCTTCCTAAACTTCTTCTAACTTTCTTCTCCTATTCTCTCTAATTCTAACTATCTTTCAACCTATATATATATATATATATATATATATATATATATATATATATATATATATATATATATATATATATATATACATACATATATATATATATATATATATATAATGGGGGGGGTCAATGGGGCTTAAAGGGGGTAAAAGGGGGGGGGGGGGGGGGAAGGAGCTGCCATAGCAGCTCATGCTACTGCTGATCCTGCTACTGCTGCTACTTGCTGCAACCTGCTGCGGCTGCTGCAGCTGCTGCATCTTATTCTCTTCATCTCCTCTTCCTCCTACTTCTTCTCTTCCTACTCTCTCTATATATATAACTATATATATATATATATATATATATATATATATATATATATATATATATATCTATACTCCTATCTATCTATATATCTATCTATATATATATATATATATATATCTACATACAAATGTATATATAATCTAATATCCATCCCTCTATCTATCTAACCTTCGATATATATATATATATATATATATAGACACACAAACACCCTCATATCTACATATATATACATACATACACACACATATATATGTATATAAATACACACACACATTTTTAGATATATATACATATGGACACACACTCTCACAAACACTCACACACTCACACAAGCACACTCACACTCTCACACCACTCTCATGACACAAACACCACCACCACCATTCTCTACACACACACACACAAATACATATATATAATACATACACATATATATATATATATACATATATATACATATATAAATACCACTCTCAAACACACACACCACCCTCTCATACTCTCTCACACACACTCACACAAATACACACACACTCACACACTCCCTACCACTCTCACACACCACCACCATTCCTCATGACACCAATACATATCAATATACATATATACCTACACATATATATCTACATATATATGAATATACTACTCTAGTTAGAAAACCCCCAAATAAATTTCCTAACCTAGATTATTTGGAATCCTAACAAATTCTAGGGGCAAGGTGTGGAGAATCATCTCCTCTACAATATTGGTGAAGGAAATAAATGCAAAGGAGGATTAAATAGGAATTATAAACATACCTAGGTTAGGTTTTCCTTGGAGGAAGAAAGCTTGGAGAGAGAAATGAAATTTTAGAGAGAGAGAGAGAGTTTGCTTTGTGGAGAAGAAAAGGGGGGAGCTATTCACGGCCGGCCATGTGGGGGGGATATTGGGTTTGGGTGAAGCCCATTAAGCCTCCAAACCCAATAGACTTAGTTTGGGTTGGTTCGGGTTTGGTTCGGTTCGATTTGGTCAAATTCTAATCAACTAATTAAGCTCTAAAATAACTAATTAAGCCATGGAAATAGGGTTTATAATTTCTAACCTAATTATGATGGTATGTGGGCCAAGTCCAGCTAGTATGTGGGTCCCGCTAGGGTCCAGGCTACCCGGGTCTCCAATTTGAGTCCGAATTGGATAAAATTCAAACCAACCCAAATAAATCCCAAAAAATCACATAAAATCAAATAAAATTCCTAAAAATTATAAAACTTGAAAAATAAAAAAAATACCTCTAATTCGAAAACTGGGGGTGACAAATCTACCATCCTTAAAAAAATTTCGTCCTCGAAATTCAAACGGTCGTACTCTTCTCTAGGTCAAGCACCCAACAATCAAGGTCTACTAAATTTTATCCTAAGTTATATAACATGTAATCCAGGAAATCAGAACACATGCATGGTTTTAAATCTCTACAGTATCGTGTTATTGCAGTCTTCATTGGGGTTTTCTATTTAATCTAGCATGATCATCACATATGCAAACTAAAGGTACTAAGAAAGCAATCATCAATCAATGGGCGGAGATAACAGGTAAAAGAAAGAGCAAGACCCTACCTCCCAGTCCAATGCGTGCAGGATCCTCAACTGCCATCGTAAAATCCCTGTCCTTGCGGGGTATATCCCGCTGCTGGTGGAGGGCGTGATGCGGTGCCAAAGGTGGCCTACCCTGTGCTCCTTGAGCTGCTACCGCTCCACGGGCTACCCTGCGAGGGTTCGCAGGATAATCTCTCAACTGATGTCCAGCCTCCCCGCAGTAGAGGCACAAATCCATCCTCTTCCGGCAAACCTTCCAGACGTGACCAGGTCTCCTGCAGAAATAGCAAGGAGCCCCATGCTGAGCCTGCCTCGGCTGAGTGTGTTGCACCTGCTGAACCGGTGCTCTGGTCTGATGCTGGAAAGTTTGATGCTGAAGCTGAGGGCGCTTAGCAGCCCCTGTGCTGCTACTAGCCCCCGAGAAAAGATTACGCTCCCTCTTGGGCTTCAAGCCCCACTCCCGCTCAACCTTGCGGGCCTCTGCGTAGATCTGGGTATAAGTCTCATAGAAGGAGGGAATATGGATCTTGATATCCCAAGTCAGCCCCTCCCTGAAACGGCTCGCCCTGATCTCCGGGTCTCGAACCATGTACTCTGCGTATCGGCTCAGACGGCCGAACTCCGCTGCGTACTCCTCCACAGATAGACTGCCCTGCTGCAGATCCTGGAACTGCCGCACCAGGTCAATCTTGTCCGTGGGGGAAAAGAACTTCTCCTTGAAGAGGAGCTTGAACTCTGCCCAAGTATGGCCCTCTCCAGCTAGGGCTGGCTCGTTCCTGGACCAGGTGCGTACAATGTCTAGCAACTGCAAACCTACCGCCTCGACCTTCAGGTCGTCTGCCAGGCGGGAGGCCCTCATCTGTCGCTCAATATCCTCGAGCCAATTATCTGCATAGACCACACCCTCGGTCCCGCTAAAGTCACGGGACCCGAGCTTCTTGAAGTCCTGGATATCTCCGTACCTAGTACGCGTCCCCGGATGAGGAGCCCTCTGCTCCACGGCTGCAAGGGCCAACTAATGGGCATCCTCCATGCCCTGACACATCGCGTCTGTCTGCGTCTGCTGAGCCTCGGCCTGGGCTCTCTGAGTCTCCAGCACCTGCTGGAGGAAAGTAAGCATCTGCCCCATATCTGTAGGCAGGGGAGGTGGAGGTGGAAGTAAGTCTGCAACTGGCAAAAGAATCCGCTGCTGAGGAGGAGGAGGAAGAACGCCCCCGACTGCTCCCGTCGTAGCCCCGGGCACTGCGGAAAGAGTACCCGCAATGACCCCAGGGACGGTCATCGAGGTAGCTGGAGGAGTACCCCCAAAAGCACCAACAGAAGTCCCATCTGCGGAGGAAGTGACCGGAGCCTGCCCGCCAGAGGTGGCAGACCTCTCCGTCTCCCCGTGCTCCTCGCCAGGAGAATGAGTCATCACTATCCTGGAGACAAATTGAAAAAAAGATATCAATATGGCACATGAAGGCAATATCAAAGGAGGACAGCTAGAATGCATTAAATCAATATCAAAGATGGTAAGCAAGATAAGCAAGGAAAGATCCTACTGTGATTGAGTACTCTTAGCCTATAGCCTATCCTAGATACGTACCGCAGGCTCGTAATAGCACTCTAAGTCGAGCGCCACTACGACATCGCACTAATTGCGACTTCAGGACCTGCGTGGGCCACCACTAAAACGTGTCACAACCCGCACCCGCTATAAGGGCACGTGATGCGACAACGCCCAGCCCTCACCGAAAAATCGGCATGGAACGCTGTAGATTTTCCTACTCTAAACAGTTTATATATATAACAAAACCTGTCGAGAATATGGTCAACTCCGAACGGAGGACAAGCAGTGAATATATATAAGTACTCAATCACAACTCTAAGATAACAAAGTAAAGACTGAAAGATAAAGACAACAAGACGATAATAAAATAATAACCTGTCAAGTCCAACACAAGAATATATACAAGTCCAAGTCTCTAATACAGTCCATAATAATAACAGTCTCAAAAGTAGCTGGAGACAAAGTCCAGTATAAAAGACCTACTCTAACTAAGCAATAGGTAAGGTCTCGCCAGGCGGAGCTAAGCCCTGCTGGACCAGAGTCTCCAGGTCTAGGCCCACTACGTCATCCGGACCGTAGTAGGTACAGTAATCCCCCTCGTCTGCATCTGTAATATTTTCAACATATCCTGTCAGGATGGAACGAGTACAATCTACTAACAACAGTTCACAAGATATGACAAAAGCTATAAGACTATAAATAGATAGTATATACAAGAAAATCATGGAATGTACATGTGAATTTCATGGCAAGGTAAGCTATAAAACAAGAGCTAGATAAGGCAAGTAAACTGATCATGGCATGTACAAGAAATCAAGAATCATATATCTAGGTGTGTGAGTACTAGCTACAACATGTGGCCGGCTTGGGTCTTGCACAAGGTCTACTGGCCTGGTTAATCATACGTGAAGTGTATGATTAACACTCACAAGGTCTATAAGAGTAACAGGTGGATAATGACCACACATCTACACTAGTACTCCCCCGTCCCCGACTGGTAGAGTGGATCCAAGCAAGACACGTTACGACACAGGATTCTACGAGAAGGGAGCAAATCTCCTCGAGAATCGGTGTCCATATACTGCACAAGAACTACAAGGGGCTTGCACAAGATATACCAAGATAACGAGGAATAACATCTCATGTCGGGATCCATAAATACCAATCCGTGTGACCAATGTGTCGAGAACAAGCATATCCACACTAATTACATGAATCATAATAATTATTATAAATTGAAAAAGTGTCAGAGAATGTACTCGCCTGTAATATGATATGGTATGTCAACTGGAGCAAATGCAGCATCTCGAGGACCTATAGAGAACAAGACGTATCAATACTCTATCTAGGAAATAAAGTCAAATCAATTTAAATCCTATTAAGTCATTCTAGGTTAAGACACATCAAACTAGGTTGTACGGGGTCAACCTAAGTCATATTAGGTCTAACTGGGTCAAACTGGGTCAGCGCAAGTCAAACGGAATTAATCTAGGTCAAATTGAGTCAACAGTTGACTTTTGGTCAACCGGTCAACTCTGGTCAACTCCGGTCAACTCTGGTCAACCCTAGGTCAATCCTAGGTCAATGGTAACTAATAGTTGACTTTTGGTCAACTACACAAGTCTAATGGAATTTGGGACTAAATTGGGTAAAGTGTTGACCCATAGTTGACTTTGGGTCTAAAAAGTCAACCGGGGTCAAGACTAGGTCTAGGCGACTATTTCTAACTATTACCAACCTCTACAACCCATATCCAAGTCTATCTTGGACTTCGAAACTCAAATCTTGGCCGTAGGCCAATTCCCTATTTTACCTTTTCTAAGGTAAAATTCTAGCCTAGGTGGAAACCTAGTTAGCCTACCTATGCTCGATATTTTGACCCGATCTCCCCAGAGTAGTATGATACTAGTCTATACATATATTACCTACCAAAATACCTAAGTAAAGTGGACGTTTAGTCCATGATATGGCTCATTGCCGATATCTTGAATATTTCAAGATACGCACTGATACGGCGCGATACCGGCGCCCTACGACCCCGATTTCAACTCGGGAGCCTACCCGCAAAATCTAATTCACGTTTTCTAACTCCACGCCAAGTTTCATCGCGTTCCGATACTCCGGGCTCAAATTCGCTCTCTAACTCGATTTCCTCCAAAACTACCCTTCTAGCTCCTATTCTAATTCTTCTTCTAATTTCCTCTTCTAACTTTTTCTTCCCTTTCTAATTTTTCCCCTCCTTACTAACTTCTATTCTCCTTTTCTATTCTCTTTTAATCCTCTTCTCATTCTTTTCCTAACTTCTTCTATTATTCCCTTCTACTTCTCTTCTCATTCTTCTAACTCTTCTACTTTTTCCCTTCCTCTTAACCTTTCTTCTTCTAATTCTTCCTAAGCTTCTTCTAACTTTCTTCTCCTATTCTCTCTAATTCTAACTATCTTTCAACCTATATATATATATATATATATATATATATATATATATATATATATATATATCTATATATATATATATCTATATATATTATATATATATATATATATATATATATATATAATATATATATATATATTATATATATATATATAATTGGGGGGGGGGGGGGGGTCAATGGGGCTTAAAGGGGGTGAAAGGTTGGGGGGAGGAGCTGCCATAGCAGCTCCTGCTACTGCTGCTATTGCTACTGCACATGGCTGCTGCTACTGCTGCAACCTGCTGCGGCTGCTGCAGCTGCTGCATCTTATTCTCTTCATCTCCTCTTCCTCCTACTTCTTCCTCTTCCTACTCTCTCTATATATATATATATAACTATATATATATATATCTATACTCCTATCTATCTATATATCTACTATATATATATTTCTACATACAAATGTATATATAATCTAATATCCATCCCTCTATCTATCTACCTTCTATATATATATATAAATAGACACACAACCCCTCATATCTACATATATATATACATACATACACCACATATATAATATTAAATACAACACACATTTTTAGATATATAACATATAGACACACCTCTCACAACACTCACACACTCACACAAGCACACTCCACTCTCACACCACTCATGACACAACACCACCACCACCTTCTCTACACACACACACACAAATACATATATAATACATACACATATATATATATAATATATATACATATAAATACCACTCTCAAACACCACACCACCCTCTCACACTCTCTCACACACACTCACACAAACACACACACACACTCACACACTCCTACCACCTCACAACAACCACCACCATTCCTCATGACACCAATACATTCAATATACATATATACCTACACATATATATCTACATATATGAATACTACTCTAGTTAGAAACCCCCAAATAAATCTCCTAACCTAGATTATTTGGAATCCTAACAAATTCTAGGGGCAAGGTGTGGAGACATCTCCTCTACAATATTGGTGAAGGAAATAAATGCAAAGGAGGATTAAATAGGAATTATAACACACCTAGGTTAGGTTTTCCTTGGAGGAAGAAAGCTTGGAGAGAGAAATGAAAATTTTAGAGAGAGAGGGAGAGTTTGCTTTGTGGAGAAGAAAAGGGGGGGGGGGGGCTATTCATGGCCGGCCGGCCAGTGGGGGGGGGGGATATTGGGTTTGGGTGAAGCCCATTAAGCCTCCAAACCCAATAGACTTAGTTTGGGTTGGTTCGGGTTTGGTTCGGTTCGATTTGGTCAAATTCTAATCAACTAATTAAGCTCTAAAATGACTATTAAGTCATAGAAAGGGTTTATAATTTCTAACCTATTATGATGGTATGTGGGCCAAGTCCAGCTAGTATGTGGGTCCCGCTAGGGTCCAGGCTACCCGGGTCTCCAATTTGAGTCCGAATTGGATAAATCCAAACCAACCCAAATAAATCCCAAAAAATCACATAAAATCAATAAAATTCCTAAAAATTATAAAACTTGAAAAATAACAAAAATACCCCTAATTTGAAAATTGGGGTAACAGAGAGCCACTTGGGATCAGTTCAAGACCCAGTTCAAGAAGAAATTCTTCTCGACCACTGCTAGAGTAGCCATGGGACTACGATTCCAGAACATCCAGCAGGGGAACCATTCTGTTGATGAGTATGCAGCAGAGTTTAGTCGCTTGAGCCGTTTTCTCCTAGTCTGGTTTGCAGATCCAGAGGAGATGGCCCGTAGGTTTTGCCATGGTCTAGTTCCAGACATCGGTTTCTTATAGTGGCGAACGGTACGACTGACTACTACCAGAGCCTAGAGTTAGCCCAGAGCATCGAGGAGCGTCTTCTGTCTAGCAGAGGCCGGCTTCTGTGCATCATGAGGGACCGTCCAAGCGTCAGGCTTTCCAGCAGAGCGAGCCCGATGCCACCCCCAGCAGACTTATCGTCCCCCACTCACATCATCAGACCCCGCCAGTTAGAGCCTCGGGACCCGACATCAGCAGCAGCAGCCGAAGGGAGCTATATGTTCTTTCTTTGGAAGACCAGGCATGATTACTCTATCTGCAGGAAGAGGTTGAAGCAGTGCTTAGTTTGTGGGTCTGCCACCCACATGATACGGGAATGCCCAATAGCCAAGGGACCTAGAGGATCGCTTCCGACTTAGCAGCACAGAGGTTTGGACAGCATCTGTAGCAGTAGAAGGGACCTCAGGGGAAGGTTTATAGTCTAGCTGTCGAGCCGAAGCCGGAGCAGTTTCGGAGCCAGATTACTTAGCTGACGTCATCACAGGTCATGTTTATTTACATACTTTTCTAGCTGTATGCTTGTTTGATTCTGGTTCTCATAGCTTCCTATCATTAGAGTTTATGCATAAACACCATCTAGTAGCTACACCTACTGCGGAGATTAGTAGAGTGATGATGGGAGGAGGACCGGTTCCTATTAGATCTATCTATAGATGTTCTATTTTTTATAGCCGGGAGAGAGTTCAGGGGACGATTCTTGTGATGCCACTCCCTGATTATGATATCATATTGGGGTGGACTGGCTTAGCTATGCCCATGCATCTATAGATTGTCATGAGGGTAGTATTTTGTTCAGTCCCCCAGGCACAGCACCATTCAGTGTCAGGGACAGGGTCGGAGATCAGCCTAGAGCCGAACTGTTGTGCGGCAGTTGGGGACGTAGCACCGCGCCACACCCTATCATTAGAGAGTTTATGGATGTATTCCCAGAGGATCTTCCAGAGCTTCCGCCTGACAGAGATGTGGAGTTCACCATAGATTTAGTGCCGAGTTCATCACCAGTATCCCGGGCTTGCTATAGAGTGAATCCCAAGGAGGCAGGTAGAAGAAGAAAGAGAGATTGATGACCTGTTGAAAAAGGGTTTTATTCGATCCAGTACTTCTCCATAGGGAACGCCAGTGCTCTTGTGCCTAAGAATGATGGTACAGTCCGGTTGTGTATTGACTACCGGGCCTTGAATGCAATCACCATCAAGAATAAATATCCTTTGCCAGGATAGATGATTTGTTCGACCAGTTGAGCGGGGCGAAGGTGTTTTCCAGGATAGACTTGAGATCCGGGTACACCAGGTGAAGGTTAGGGCAGCAGACATCCAGAAGACGGCGTTCAATACGAAGTACGTGCAGTACAGTTTCTGGTGATGCCATTTGGTCTCACAAATGCGCCAGCTGTCTTATGAATTTGATGAATAAGACATTTACCAGTATCTTGGATAAGTTCGTCGTAGTGTTTATCGACGACATCCTGATATACTCGAAGATGCCAGAGGAGCTGCAAAGCACTTGCGGATAGTTTTGGGAATTCTGAGGCGGAAGAGATTGTTTGCCAAATTGCCGAAGTACGAGTTCTTTTTAGACCGAGTGGAGTTTCTCGGCCATGTAGTCAGGAGATAGAATCTCGATAGACCCCAGGAAGATGTGCTGCAGTTGAGACATGGAAGCTCCGACGTCAGTTTCAGAGATCAGAAGCTTTCTGGTTAGCACGCTATTATAGAAAGTTCGTCCAGGACTTTGCTAGGATAGCTGAACCCATGACGAAGCTGACACGGAAGGACGCAGAGTACATCTGGTCAGAGGACTGCCAGGCAGCATTTGAGGAACTGAAGAGGAGGCTGACGATCGCTCCAGTTTCTGACATTACCTTCAGGTTCTGGAGGTTTCACCATTACAGTGTGCTTCGGGAAAGGGCTAGGATGTGTTCTACAGCAGCATGGGAAAGTGATTGCTTATGCATCTAGGCAATTGCGGACTCATGAGAGGAATTATTCACCCATGACCTAGAGTTAGCTGCGGTGATCTTTGCACTCAAGTTATGGAAAACATCTTATACGGAGAGCGTGTGGAGATCTTTACTGACCACAAAAGCTTGAAGTATGTGTTCACCCAGAAAGAGCTGAACATGAGGCAAATACGATGGTTGGAGTTGTGAAAGACTTCGACATCGATTTTACAGTATCACCCACGGAA
>JANAVB010034820.1:4207648-4223857 GCA_029216955.1 Iris pallida | reverse complement strand
TTTGTATTTAGTGTATTTATATATGCCACCATTTCGGTCCAAGCCTAGCATGGATTTTTGGGTCCCAAATGTGTTTTCACAATTCAAGATCTATACAAGTCATATTGGACTTGGTTCATGGCCTTGGGTCCTGTATTTGAACTTTGGTTCAAATTATACAGGAAAAATATGCAGATAATTAATTAATTAATTTAATTGTGCAATGCTGTTTTAGATTTCTAAAAAATACTTAAAGTACTGTTAAAATTCTGGAAAAATAGTATTTAAGATACTATGTTAATTTAGCTAATTAGTATAATTTTTATATATTTAAATTACAGTTTGCCACTAGTTGGCATATGAAACCAAAATTTATTTTCTGTATACTTAGGAAAACTGATTTTTGTAAAATACTTGTACTGGTTAATAAATTCCAGAAAAATTATAATAAATTTCTATAATTAGCAAAGATCATTTTGGTACTTTATTTATGTAAAAATAAGCTTTTGTCTATCTCAAAAATTGTTATTAAACACAATGATCTTGATTATTTATTGATTAATTACGACTTGTAACTTTTGTGTTACTTTAAGTTTTAGCCGTGTTGAACCTCACCCTCACTAGTGGTAAGACCCTAGAAAGTTAGTTAAGTAGTAGTGTGTCATCCTATATGGTCTCCTATGCCAAAGTCATTATTTTGGCTAGGTGCCCAGTCACAAGTCGTGTTGCACCAATTAGTGTCTTAGTATTTTAGATTAGTGTAAAAACTAAGTTATTGCATTTATTTCTACAGTGACGAGTTACCGGACATCCATAGCACTTTTATCGCAGCTTGTTTGTTTTGCTTTGCTAGAGGCAAGTACTTTCTACGAACTTTACATACTGTTACAAAATGAACTGCTAATCCAACCATGTTAAATGCTGATCCTTGGGATAGCAAGTTAAAATATCACATGTTGTACTTTCCATTACTACCTTGCTTAGAACAGTCTTTATGTATCTCTCACATGATTAGAATAGGGTTATGGAAAAACTGTTAGTAGCGTACGTGATCATGCCCCCCTACTCGTACGTACGTACCGAGCAAGGTGACATTTTATGTATACCTTGTCGTAGGCGCACCAGCTGTATTTGTACGTATGTACATCTATCGCTTGTTTTACTTGTACGGAAGTATTTTATATACTTGTACCACAGTACATTTTACACCTATTGACGATCACGTACCTGCTACAGTTTAAACATTACATAACATCTGTCTCTATGACATATGTGTTCTTGCCATGATAGATGTGTGTGATGCCATGTTTCCAGTTATTTTTCTTATGTTCATTTCCATGTTTCATATGCTAGTTTGCTAGATTTAGTACTTGCTCCCGTCCTGACAGGATAACGTTATAGGTGTTACTGAGGAGGAGTTACTCTGCGACACATATTATGGAGTTACTGACGAGGACCCGGCTTTGCTTATGAGGATGTTCCTGCAGGGAACATCGCCTAGTTGTCTTTTGTTTTTAGACTTTGAGAGTAGTCATGTATTAGGCTACATATTTTGTAACTGGAATGTATCCAGTTTTACATTTCAGACTTGTACTTTGGACATTTACTATATGATACGACTTTTGTGTTTGGAGCATTTATGAATTTTATTCACTTATAAAACTGTTAGCACATTTAGTCTTATCCTGTTGTCTTTAGAACAGCTTACTACGTTTTATATCAAACGTAGGCTGGGCATGACTCGGCCCGGCCCAACAATTTGGGTAGCGGATCGTGACACATCCCGAGTGGCCGGTACTGCGTGTGATTTTGGCGTGGTTTGATTCCGATTCGAGTTTGTTTCCGCGGATTCGCGTTGTCCGAGTCCGAGGCAACCCTTCGGATTCCGTCGATTGGGTAATTTCTGGTTAATCACAGTAGTTCGTCCTCCAGTAATTGTCTATGATGAATTGGTCCCCGATCCCTTTCCGGGAATTCAAATTTGTTACGTTTTGGTTTCGGAAAGTTCGGAACCATCTGATTGTTATGTTCTGTGGATACTTTGATATTTTTGGTTCTGTGAATAGTTTGTTGGTTTCGGTTTCCGAAAACTCTTCGGAAAGAGTTCTGTAGGTTCGGATTGGAATTTTTGGCTTTGGAAAATAGGATCTGTGGTTTTCTTAGTTCTGTTGGTTGGTTTAGATTTTTTCCAAGAAACTTTCGGAAAAGAATTCTGGGAATATTTGGTTTCGGATTTTTCCGAATTGTTGCTGTGATGTTTTCTGGGTTGATTTCGATTCCGAATCGTTTCGAGTTGTTCCGAATTAATATTGGGAATGATTTGTGATTATTTATATATATATTGGATTTCCCTGGTTTGGGATACTGTAAGAATTATGGCACACTTTCCCAGTTTTTGGGTGACCGAAAATAGAGGAAGTGCTGCCGAATTTTCTATAAAATTAATTATATAATTTAAAAATGGTTTTCGGAAAAAAAAATATCGTTTTGGATTTTTGAGCGACGACCGTATGGTCAATGGGTCCTGGCTAAGTGCAAACGAAACCGGTTTCGCCCGGACGTTGAGGCATTAGCCTATATGACGATTGGACCATATGAGACTCACTATTTATTTTTTAATTTTATCTTTATTTATAATTAAATTGTAGGATAATTTATAACTAACAAATATTTAGATGTTGTTGTGATTACCTGCAATAGTGGATACAGCTTACTGCCGCCGTCTCAAACGGTGCAGGCTGGGCATGATCCGGTTGACCCAATTATTGGGATCGGGTCGTGATGTCACGACCCGCACCCTAGAGTTAGGGTACGAGAACGTAACAACGTCCAGCTACGCCGCAGTGTCGGCGGTAGAACGCTTGTCCTAGGTCTCAATGCATCTAACAGTATAAGACTAAACAGTTATACTCCCCGAATGGAGGTGACATAGCAGAATGTAAACTCAATCACATCTAAGGTAGAGCATAAAGGAAGATAGATAAAACATGAAATCGAAAGAGATAAACATAGAAGTCTAAGTGTCTAAGATACAAACTCAGAATACATCTCAAAACTCAAATACAGTATCCATAAATACAACTCAAGATGACTGAAAAAAACTATAAGCAAAAGCCCTAGCTATCTATGCAACCTCTACTGTCTCCTCTAGGCTAGCAGGCAACCTCCAGGCTCTCTGTAAAATTTATCAACGGGTCCAGTCAGGACTGGAGCGAGCACAGTACATCTCAACAGATCATAGCAGGTTAGAAAATATAATCATGCAGTAAAGTAAGATACAGGATCTGAAGGAAATACAGTATGTAAACAGAGAAAGAGAACTGTAATAGAAATATCTACTATACATAGAGAACTAACAGTGACTAGTGAGTCAGAGTAAATATAAACATGTGAATGGCATAGGAGATTCATGACTACAGGTAAGAGAGTGATTCATGACTACAGCTACTTGGATAATATTACATGTCTATTTCTACTCCTCCATCCCCAATCAATACACAAGAATTGTTCAAGTTATGTTAAGATTCGTGAAACTTCACATAGCTCTAAAATGAGTGATACGTGAAGGTGATTCATGATGGCTCTGTGAACATGAGAGTACATGTGTCACAAGCGATTCGTGAATCAGGAAGCATAGAGATACGTGATGATTCGTGAAACGCACAAAACATGCAGTATCCGATGCTCCCGAGGGGGATAATATCTCATAAAAAGATCCATATAGTACCAATCCGTGTGACCAACGTGACAGTATCAAGTAAAGTAATTTAAAGCAGGAAAATAATTCTAAACAGGATATAAAATGATCAGAGAATGTACTCGCCTGATATCTGAATATCCAAGGTAAAGGTACTGTCCGTGGAGAGGTGTCTGGCTCCTAATTAGAACAGCACAAGTCACAACATGTCCAGAAGGGTAATATAAAGCACTACAATGCATTCTACATGAATCTAGGTCAACTAGGCCAAAGTCAACCCTTGGTCAACTCTGGTCAACTGCACTAGTCAAACTAGGTCAAACTAGGTCATGTCCTAACCCAGCAAGTCTTACTAGGCCTAACCAAGACTATCCTAGCAAGCACACATCAATACAAGGCTATACAAGCCAAATACACCCAACTTTATGCAATTATTCAATACTCAAATAGGCAAGAATTCACATTGGATATACACTAGGTAATCTATTACTTTAAGCTATATATGTCTACACTATATACACATGCATATTGGTATTCAACATTATGTCTATAATCATGGCATTTCAAATGGTTATATAACTTATATATTACAACACAATATGCTAACATATATAATATACATACATATCTAAGTTAAACTATATTCATAAATACTTATTTAAGAGGCTATGTGTGTGTATGTGAACATGGCAAAGGGGCAAGTGAGGGTTAAATGGGCATACATAGTGTTTACATATCAAAGAGTGTCAAAGTGTAAGTGAACAAAGTGTCAAGTGTGATAGTGTCAACATAGTGTAAGGGGGTACATGAGGTAATATAGGATTTGTGTTAACATAGAACATTACATCTCATTAACTTGTATATTGCATACATTACATCTATTATTGCATTACATCCATGCTTGCATTCATTCATCATTCATTTATTCTCTTGCACTACTATAGCACCATACATTACATACTATGGAACCTACATATTCATTACAAGCCATACTTATACATGCATACATTAGATAGAATACTTACAACTCATACATCATTTATTTAACCATTTACTCATGCTTGCATTCTCTATTTAATTACATAATGTATATACATTAACATGGGTTAAAATCAAATAGAACATTATATTACACACAAGGGTGCACAAAATGCATATGCCGAATAGTAACTCCTACTAATAATCAATACTGTACCATCTCAGCATGAATTAAAATCTAGGATTAAAGTATGTATAGATCTATGTTAGCTTTCCGAAACTTCAAACGGATCTCGTTTTCGTTTCCGGAAACTCCCGGAATCGCGAAAACACCGAGAACGCGTTGTCTTTCATACAGCTGACACTCAAATAATTCTCCAGAAAGTTACAGAAAGAATTAGGCCTATTAATACATGTTTTTGGAAAGCTAACTTCAATACGTTCTTTTAAAAAAACGGGAGATTAAACCGAGCTTTGAGCTAGAAGTTATGACATTTCTAAATTAGGGCTGAAATTAAAAACGTGGATAAAAATTATGACGGATTTAGATAGTTGAGACAAAAGAACACAAGTATATAACATAAATATCAAGAACTCACTCTCTACACTAATATATATATATATGAGACACTATAGAACACATCTCAAATACAAAAATATGAGATTAAACATGTAATATCATTCAACATAACAACAACACATAGTGTGTCCAAATTTGGGATTTTCCCACATGAACACACCACAACACAAAGGACACTCCTATGACCTCCAAATGGACACGAAATGGACAAAAATGGAGATACAAACCATGGGGGTCATTCCTATGGATTCAAATAGACCTATATGCATAAGGAAATGAAAAGGAGAAGGGATTTATACCTCCCGGTAGATCGAATCGAAGAAAGCCTTCCCGGAGCGACACCGACACGTAGAGATTCAAAAGGACACGAACGAGCTCCGAATCCTCCCAAACTTGGGTAGCTTCCTCCTTGGCTAGAATGGAGAAGGAAAAGAAGAAGATTTGGTGGCGAAATGGAAGGATTTGGTGGAGAAATGCTCGGGATTGCTCTCTAGGAATTGGGAAAGAACAAGAGAGAGAGTGTGGATGAGAATAATGAAATGAACTTGAGCCTATCCTCTCCCAAAGTGGCTGGCCATATGGGGCTATTTGTCCTATTATGGTAAGGTCCAAAATGCCCCCACTAACCTATTATATTATTATTATTTTCTCCCAACGCGTGCGGGCTCAGTATAATCGTGTGTCCCACGCACACGATTCTTGGCCTGTCGTATGGAACGACTTTTGGAGTGCGGACGTTGTCCGTTGGCTTGTCATCATCGCCGTGCACACGCACCCCGCGTACTCCGCGCGCTCCAGAGCTCCGCTCAGCAGCACACCGTCTTTCGACGGTAGTTACTCAATACCTCGCTTTGCCCACGACGCCGAAGTGACGCCCTCGACGACCAAGGGTGACCGTCCGTACGACGGCCACTGATTCCTTGTCGCCTGCGACTACCGATTCCGCCCAGCCGCCCGTTCTATGCGCACGACGCGCATATTGGCGACGATCGCCGACGCCCTTGCGATCGAGCATGCGGTCGTTTATGGCGGACGTCTTCTCGTCGCCCTCAGTAGCGCCGCACGACGGGCCGCGTGGTCGGCATGTCGCTTATACCCGTGGGCGAATGGTGCCGATTCCCCGATCCGTCGCACTAAAATTAGTCATTCTAAAGTCTCTAATCACACTAACCTTATCCATAATAATTAGTCTATGCACACACTAACCTATTATATGAGTATTAGGAAAGGGCTAATTGGTTAGGGCTAAATTAGTCATTCTAAAGTCTCTAATCACACTAACCTTATCCATAATAATTAGTCTAACCTCTAACTAAAATATTTCTATCATGTGGACTAAAATTAATATCATGTGGGCCATGCCTAACTAGTGTGTGGGTCCCACTAGAGTCAAACTACCCTCGGGTCCCCGTTTCAAGTCGGATTGAGTTGAAATTCGAACCCGACTCAAATAACCCCAAAACAATATCATAAATAATAAAATAATATCAAAATAATTCAAAGAGGTCAAATGCAAAAATATTCTTAGGCCAAAAATGACATTAAAATATCATAATCACATGGTTAGGCTCTAGGTCAAACAGTCTCTAGGGTTTCACTAGCAAAACGTCAAAACCACAAGTCATTGATTTAAATAATTTTAAAATAATTTAAAATCACCAAAAATCATAACATGAATTAAATATCATTATTAAAATAATTATAAACACGAAATTTCAAAATTACCCTCATTTGGAAAACTGGGTGCTACACGTGACAATGCCTATATGGCTAAACACATGCATGTATCTTTCTTATTTTTTTAGAAAATTTTTGACTTTTATCCCACTTGTTAATATGAATTTGTACTTACATCCCATTTTTTTTAGACTTACATTCCACTATTTGTCACGAAAAAATATATTTTTTGTCACGAAAAAAATCGTTCTCACGAAAAATATTTTTTGTGACAAAAAGTGGGATGCAAGTCTAAAAAAATTAAAAAGTGGGATGTAAGTATAAATTCATATTAATAAGTGGGATGAAAATCAAAAAATCCCTTTTTTGTATTTGAACTTTTATTTGTTATTGTTTTCTTTCAGTTGCTAATTAATTTTGTTATTGCTATATTTGAGATAATGTATACGATTTCAACAATTTGGATTTGTAGATGGCCAACCCTCGTGATTTGACCCTGTGCTAGTGGATGTTGAAGAATATGAGAATAACTGAAGATGCTATTATATTGCCTTCATCGAATCATCTTCACTATACAAACATTTTGCGATGAGAATGCACGAAATGCTTTTTGATGCAGGGGTTACCTTCACGTTCATAAACCCATATTTTATCATGAATAACTTTTATTTATATATAGACATAAAGGTAAAATTATTATTTCATAAACCGCTGGTTAGGGAATTACCAAGCATGAATTGGAGTGGTTTAAAAATCGCTACTTAAAACCACCGAAAATCGGACTGCTCATTACCGTTCATTTTTGCTACTCTAAAAATACCCCATAACCGCTACTCCCATAATTGCCAAGCATGCCCTAAATGTTATTCTTTCAATCACTACATTAAAGGGTTAACAAAGTCCTAAATGTTAGAAACTGTGGTATCTTTACATGATTGTAAAAGGACGTTGTTATGTTGTCCGATGCACTAATCTGTAGTTTTGGATCGTTCGTCACGTGTCGGATGTTCATTGGAGGAATTTTCGATGACAGGTCCAAGTTTTTTTTTTTTTGGAGGGGGGGGGGGGGGGGGGGGGGGGGGGGAGGTCAATGGACTATGGCATAACACTAACATTCGCTGTCACAGACCGCGGACCATAATCATTTTCTATTAAAAAATTAGAATTATTTGAAATAAAATAAAAATTGATAAGATGCCTCCACAATTCCAAAGAAGGCCAATATGCACATAATTCCACTCTCCTTTGGGTCACATTCTATGGGTCAATGTAGAATACTTGAAGAGCTAAAACTATAGTTTCCATGTGTCTAGGACGAGGACGTGTCATAAGAGTACTGGTGCCTGATGGGTACATAACTTGGAAAAAATAAATAAATAGGACGAATGACTTAATTATTTGCTAGAAATTTAGAATAAAGTGAAATAGAATTCTAAAATAACAGTAAGCTGGAGTAGCTCAGTTGGTTAGAGCGTGTGGCTGTTAACCACAAGGTCGAAGGTTCAAGCCCTTCCTCTAGCGTACTTTAGATTTTTTTTTCTTTTACAAATTCTTAAATGTTAGAAACAGATTTCTTTTTTCTTTCTTCTTTTACGATTTCTTTTTTCTTTCTTCTTTTACAAAGTCTTAAATATTATAAACTGTGGGATCTTTACAATATTGTGAAAAGAGTGTGTTGAAACAAAATAAAAATTGATAGAGGTCTACATGATTCCAAAGAACAAAGCCAATATACACATAGTCGATCCTAGTGGTGAAGACCCTCTCCGCCAATATATCATCCACGGGCCACCCCAACTCCTCCATGTTAGTTGAACTAGCAATCCACATGCCCATATTTTGAGTTTCTAATGGAAATTCCTCGAGTAGCTCATAGTCAAGAGTGGAACTCTGAATCCAAGCTTCGCGCTGCAGTTAGGACCACAGATTTTTTTTTTTCTGTAGTTGATATTAGTTAAACATTTTTAGCTTCCGCCTTGTTATAAATTTTTTGATATCTTTTTCATAAGTTAAGGGCAATGGACAACCAAAATTAGCTCTGACTAGAACAATCCAACTTATGGGCCGGCCCACTATATATTGATGAGAAAGAGGCATAAATACTTCCATGAACCATGATGTCTTCTCAATCTAAATGTTTGAGGGGTGCCTCCTCAACACTGGTGAGCTGCCTTCCCGAAATAGAATTTTCCTCGTCAGGGGGAAATCATATCCTCCAGGGCGAAACATCAACCTAGCAAATTAAAATGTTACAGTGACTACAATGACCATTATCCTTCCTATTTTCTACATTTTGGAACAAACTGATGCAAATCATTACAAAAAAAAATTGATCGTTAAATATGAAAGACACTATAATTCAAGCTATCAAAGAGGAAACGTTACAAACAACATTGACCAATATATAACCAAGTTTTTAAACAAAAAATTTTAAAAAAAGGGTTATTTAGTAATATGGTATCGTATAATAGGTGATTTAGAGTTCGGATCTCGAAAATGACCGAAATTATGATTTTGGTCTCCAAATTACTGTTCATTTGCCTACGTTAACAGTGATTTGGAGACCCAAACTCTAACGCCGATAATTATCGAGACCAAAATTATAATATCCACTATTAGTATTATACGAGATTCTATCACTAAATAACCCACCCAAAAAAAAAACAATAACCACATTCTGTATATACCCAAGTCATGCATAGACATTGACATTGTTGTAAAAATTGTGCAAAATCTTGCATAATCTCTCATTAATCATCTACCGGATGTAGGACTTGCAGCAAGGGCGGAGCTAGAAGTTTGAATTGGGGTGGACTACGTTACGTTGGGGAGGAATGGAGCATGGATCTATGGTACACATATTATGTAGTGGTACATATAATTGACGACTTCCATAACATATTACTCAAAATCCATAAACTATTGACACATGTGAGATCACATGAATAACATTATAAAGAAGGTTACTGCATAAGCATATCTTTAGTACCAGCTAGGAAGACAATGGCATTTTAATTCCAGTTTATGTTACATTATTAATTTAAAAAGTATTTCAACTCGGTTGTACTTCAGTTTGGTTGTCGTGATCTATCAGAGCTAGTTGGCCGTCAATTCCAGTTATTTGTGATAGATATGGTATCTTGAATTTTCTATAATTATTTTCTTTTAATCAGTTACGTCTAAGTTCAAATTAAATCTTGATTATATTAATTCATTAATAGAAGACGGAGATTCAAATAGTCTCTCTAATATATTACTAAGAACATATATATGTAAGGCATATAAATTCACAAGCAATAGCTTCTAAAGTCGCAAACTAGCTAGCTAGCAGAATTAAGCAAACATCACATAGCAATCGATGCCACTTTGGGCACATCAACTGGGAACTCGCCGATGACGTCCAGCCATGGGTACCTCTTCTTGTGCTCGATGTCTCAGACCAGGCTGCTGCACTTGAACCCACACCCAACGCCTGCCACACCCAACGCCGGCCCTAAGTTAAGCCGGACAAGTCCTGGACCCCGGAAACTAGCAATTCATTTGTCTATTGAACTCCGCAGTATTGGGTTTTGGTATTTTTCAAAATGAATTTTAGTCCCACATCGGCTAGACCAAAGGACTTGTATCTCTATATATTAGCTTTGCTAGTTTAGAGATGCACATGTGGTGTGGAGGTGCACATGGGTGTGCTATGTGGGGTTATTTTTCTAATGGGAAAAGGCTAAATCAACAATTGAAAGCATTCATGTTTTTTGCTCTTGGAAAATTTATTTCCATGGGAGCTAAGTCCCGTAGGGGCTTAGCGACCCGGACTCGGACTCATGGGCTCATGAGACGTAATGTGGCGAGCCACTTGCGCTGCCACGTTGCGCAAGCCCAGTTGCGCTGCCTCGGGTTGCGCGGGTGCGCTGGTTGCGCTGCGTGCGCTGTTACGCCCCGACCCGGGAAATCGCTCGTCCTCGCTAGATTTCACCCGAATCATCGTCCTCGCTGGTGCGTGATGCCGCACGAGCCTGGAGTTGCGCTCGTGCAAGGCAAGATAACAATTCACATAGTGAATATCTCAAATTCGTAACATAAGCAGCGGAAGGAAACAAAGTAAAACATAAGAATCTCTTTTATTGATTATGAACTGAAGATTACAAAGGCTCTGTATAGCCCAACTTAACATGTCAATTGGCTACAACGCTCATGATCTCTCTAGCTCACAAAGGATTACATTGTCCCATACATTATGCCTCTTTATAGCCACCAAGTAGTCTTCGGCCGAACATCTCCATGTCGCAAGTCCGAACGCATATGCGGTAGCTCCTCTTGAACGCCAAGGACTCCATGCCTCGGCACGTCCAAGCCAAGCCCCGCCCCGAGCCAAACATACCTGAACCTGCACATAAACTAGTGGGAGATTAGTGCTTTCGTCCTCGCTTCGCACTGATCAAGACCCGCTCGCACCCAAACCAAACACTAAGTCATTTTAGTGAAACATGCATCTTAATTTGTGCTCTTTCTATTTAGCCTTAGGATCAGTTTCATGGCAATACTTAAACATAGCACATTATCATAAATGTGTCCACTACCGTGTTCCTGCAGCAGATACAGTTAGGCATAATATGAACATAAACATAGTATTTGTGCTCATCTCCGTCCCATTTTCCTTAGCCTGCACTGGTTAGAACTTACGTAAGAAACCATAATTCACGCAACATTTAAATCATAAACTTAGACACTGCATAAGGGTCGCAGGCCCTGCGCCTGCACCCAACTCTCATCTCAGCCCACCGGCCCTATCTATATGAAGGTCACGGTGTTTCGCACCGTAATGGACTTGGCATCTCTTATGTGTAAGCCTACGATCACTTCGATACGGGTTGCTAGCCCAATATCCGAAGGATCCCAAACTTACGGATATCATAGCTTATCACAGCACTGGACGGTCGCAATTCGTCCGAATGTTATGCACCATAAATACCACACATAATTCCCTCCTAGGCCGAACGGTCCCGGTGCCCCGGCGTAACCGTCCGAGGGAAGTCGCACCCGTGCACGGGCAATCCGAGTCCATTGACCATGGAATACGTACCATAGCATACAAATCATATCGTTCCAACCATTCCTCCGTTCCATAAACATAGTCTCGCACCATAAGCATATTCGCGTCTCATAAACATAATCCACCATCCATATAGGAAGCTCCGTCGGCGTTATGCCCCAACACATCCATATTGATGCACGACGCCCAACGGCTTAGTCATCTTGTTTTCATATTCAGCGCGTACCATTCGTAAGTTATTTACATAGCCTAATTCCGTAGTTACTTAGTCTTTTCGTACATAAGTGCGTGAAGGCACGCCCAACACCATAATCAATGTTCTACGCCTAGTGTTCAATGTTCTCAGAGCCGTGCACATGATGCACATCTCAATATCGTCTTTCAATGTTCTACCATCGTTGCCCTACTGCGACTCGTACACTTGATGCACGTCGCTTCAATTGTTCGATTGTTCAATGTTCTATCTTAGTGTTCGACACATACTTGGATCTTTCGTCGCCGAGCCACGCTCGCTAACTCGATAACATCTTACGCATGTACGGACATATTTTATTAGACGTGAAGGAATAGGGAGAGAGAGTCAAGAACCCGCCCACCTTAAGCCGATACGCCTTGCCGTCTCGTCGATTGAAGCGCCTCGCTTCCATAACTCGATCGCATAGCTAACTCCCAGACTTAGCCATTCCTTTGAACTACTCGGTTGATTTGGCCTATCACGCCCATGCCACAATCCGTTGCAAGGCCATGATTTGGCTTCGCGGACACTTTATTGTATAAGGCAAAATGCCGACCTCTTATCGTCCAGCGTAAAAGCATAGCCTGCACACAAGATCAACTAAAATCAATATTTGCTTCAAACGGAACTTATCCTTTGCATCGATTCGATTTATAGATTCCAATCGACTCAAAGCTTACCTTTGGCCAACGTAACACTTGCATCGATTCGCATCGATACCTCATCGGGTCAACGCAACTCTTCGAGTCAATGACTCATCGTAATGCACCGATGCGGAGCAGGGCATTACATAATATACCACTCAAAATCAGGTTCGTCCTCGAACCGAAACCAACACTTAATCCAAGTGCCTCGCTAGATCGTTTCACGATCTCGTGCTATTATCGTTGGAATCATACAACTTAGTTTGGATCATACACATATTTTAGGCGTCCCACCAATATATGCATTTCAGCCAAGCTCAGTTGTAGGATATCGGAACAACTAACAAGCTCCACTTAAATCCTCAAGCACCAATCAGTTCGTACTCGACTTAGTCAAATCTTAGCACCTATTCCCAAAATACTTCTCGTATGTTTATTCCATAACATGCGATCATCTTTCAACATCTTGCACATAACTTAATTCAAACCATAACTTCGATCTCATAAGTTTCTCGTCGATCATCTAACACTCGCATTGCATCAAGTCATTGCGCATCCGATCGCAACAATTCTCCGTAATGCCTATTCGCCCAACCGTTTACCTATCTCTCACATAACTCAAGTCTTTCATCAAATTGTTCTATAATATTTTTCCCTTAACGACATGGACTGAGTCCAACATGTCACAAATTCCTTCGCCTATAATCCGTATTAAGTCTCGCACACAACTATCCCAACATGATCCGCATTTCCGAACTTCTTATGCATCGCGTCCGGGGCTACCCCCGCTAGGTAACTTATCCAGACATCATGCTTAATCTCTCCCGACACCAGAGGTCAACTTGAGTCTACGATGCTCAAAGGTAATAATCTTTCTGACCCAAGGTCTCTTACGACACGTCCATCTCCTATTCTCGACCGAGTATGAATCCTTTACTCAATTTTCGAATCAATTTCGAATAGTTCATTTCATAACATAGATCGCACACCCAACACATATATGGCCTAACCGTTACTCAAACCGATCTACGACACAACTCTTAGGGTCGTTCTACTATCCGTCGCTCTCGCGTATTGCAAAATTTTTGCAATCACCTTACCTTATCGCTACTATCCGTCGCTCTCGGAGCCGTGCACATGATGCACATCTCAATATCGTCTTTCAATATTCTACCATCGTTGCCCTACTGCGACTCGTACACTTGATGCACGTCGCTTCAATTGTTCGATTGTTCAATGTTCTATCTTAGTGTTCGACACATACTTGGATCTTTCGTCGCCGAGCCACGCTCGCTAACTCGATAACATCTTACGCATGCACGGACATATTTTATTAGACGTGAAAGAATAGGGAGAGAGTCAAGAACCCGCCCACCTTAAGCCGATACGCCTTGCCGTCTCGTCGATTGAAGCGCCTCTCTTCCATAACTCGATCGTATAGCTAACTCCTGGACTTAGCCATTCCTTTGAACTACTCGGTTGATTTGGCCTATCGCGCCCATGTCACAATCCGTTGCAAGGCCACGATTTGGTTTCGCAGACACTTCATTGCATAAGGCAAAATGCCGACCTCTTATCGTCCAGCGTAAAAGCATAGCCTGCACACCAGATCAACTAAAATCAATATTTGCTTCAAACGGGACTTATCCTTTGCATCGATTCGATTCATAGATTCCAATCGACTCAAAGCTTACCTTTGGCCAACGTAACACTTGCATCGATTCGCATTGATACCTCATCGGGTCAACGCAACTTTTCGAGTCAACGACTCATCGTAATGCACCGATGCGGAGCCGGGCATTACATGCGCTGCGTGCGCAATACGTGCAGTGCGCGCAGCTCAGTGTGCGCTCTGTCGCGCAGAGTGCAAGGAGCGCAGGATGCGCGCAGTTGGCGCAACTTGTAGCAGAAAGTGCGTTTGCACGTTCTGGACGGTTGCTACATGTTCGGGGTAGTTTTTACCATGACCCTAACTTTGTGGCAACCAACAGTTACTGCAGGGCCTATATAAGGCATCCTCTCTCTCATAAGGCTACACATATGCAAGTAATCGAAGCCACCACAGAAAGTTTACGAAGTATTTTTTAACACAAGCAAACAGAGAATTCAGAAGTGTTCTTTAACACAATTCTGATCAGAATTTGTTTGCGAATTCCAGCAGCCTTAGAGAGAGAGAAAAGGCGCCGCACCAGCGTTACTTTTGCACGGGAGTTCGTGTCCATCCGAGGAGTCAGAAGAGCAGGAGTGTTCCAAGTTCTCCGATAAACTTGCTGGTTCCTGGAAGCTGTTCGTGTAGGGCGAATAAAGCTTTGAGCAACGGTGATTATTCACCCCAGCAGGAGTTCTTCCATCTTTCGCCAGTCACCTTCTTCATTGCTGCCAGTAATTCTGATTGTATCTTCTTTTTAGAAGTACTACGATCGATTGCTGTGGATTACGAAATCTTTTTAGATTCTCGTAATACTAAAACGAGATCTTTTTAGATCTTCGTTATACTTGCGCAACCTTTCTAGAAGTGTTGCGTTGGAATATTATTTTTACAATTGTTTCATCTTCTCAGTTTTCCATCGAAAAATTATGCCCCGGCAATAACAATCTCAAAGCTTTATTGCTACGATGGAAAACGTTAATGCTTCACTCCTCAATACCGACTTTTGTAAGTTAGAAAAGTTTAATGGAGAGCATTATCAAGTCTGGAAGAGGAAGGTTTATCTCACTCTTCAACTCAGAGACGTTGATCACGTACTTATTGAAGAGGAACCTACCATTCCAGATACTGGGTCTGCTGCCGCAATCACTGCGGCTACTAAACTTTAGGTCAAGTAGAGAAGGAAAAATAGCATTTACAGGCTGCTGATCCTGAATGCTATGGAGGATTCTCTAGCAGAATCTTACAGTAAAAAACCAATTGCCAGAGATATATGGGAGTCTCTGGAGAAACTGTACGAATAAGACAAAAACAGGAGCAAGATATTTGTGGTTAAAAAATATCACAAATGGCTCTTTGAGGACGAGAAGTTCATGCTGCCGCTGTAGGAGCGTAAAAAGTGCTTCATAGAATGAGTCAAAGAGATGGAACATTTCATTCAAAATGATCTATTTTACGCCTAAGACAGGCTAATCACTTTACCCCAGGGTCAAGCCAATGGTTTTACGCCAGAGATAAGCTAACCACTTTACGCTGGACGAAGCTGTCGATTCTTGCATTTAATGCAAAGTCTGACATGAAGATTTACTGACGGCGTATATCATAGAATTCGAAGGGATTTGTTTTAAACAAAGACCAATGTTGTCGTTTAGTATGTGGAGTGAGCTATTTTACGCTCACAATATGGCTTCTTTTACGCATGGAGACTATATGAGTTTTTA